>CAUYLG010022244.1:0-39580 GCA_963573385.1 Cacajao melanocephalus
GGAAAGCTTGTAATTTTTGCACATTGATTTTGTATCCTGAGACTTTGCTGAAGTTGCTTATCAGCTTAAGGAGTTTTAGGGCTGAGACGCTGGGGTTTCCTAAATATAGAATCATATTTGACTTCCTCTCTTTCTATTTGAATACCCTTTATTTCTTTCTCTTGTTTGATTGCCCTGGCTAGAACTGCCAATACTATGTTGAATAGGAATGATGAGAGAGGGCATCCTTGTCTTGTACCAGTTTTCAAAGGGAATGCTTCCAGCTCTTTCCCATTTAATATGATATTGGCTGTGGGTTTATCATAAATACTTATTATTTTGATATGTTCCATCAATGCCTAATTTACTGAAAATTTTTAGCATAAAGGGATGTTGAATTTTATTAAAGGCCTTTTCTCCATCTATTGAGATAATCATGTGATTTTTGTCTTTGGTTCTGTTTATGTGATGGATTAGTTTATTGATTTGCATGTGTTGAACCAGCCTTGCATCCCAGGGATGAAGCCAACTTGATCATGGTGGGTAAGTTTTTTGATGTGCTGCTTGATTCAGTTTGCCAGTATTTTATTGAGGATTTTCACATCAATGTTCATCAGGAATATTGGCTGGAAGTTTTCATTTTTTGTTGTGTCGCTCCCCTAGCTCTCCACCCTCTAACAGACTCCAGTGTAGGATGTTCCCCTCCCTGTGTCCATGTGTTCTCATTGTTCAACACCCACTTATGAAGGAGAACATGTGGTGTTTGGTTTTCTGTTCTTGTGTCAGTTTGCTCAGAATGATGGTTTCCAGATTCACCAATGTCCCGTCAAAGGACATGAACTCATCCTTTTTTACAGCTGCTCTAGCTCTTTTAATTGTGATGTTGGAGTATCGATTTGAGATCTTTATAGCTTTCTGATGTGGGCATTCAGTGCTATAAATTTCTCTCTTAACACTGCTTTGTCCCAGAGATTCTGGTACATTGCCTCTTTGTTCTCATTGGTTTCAAAGAACTTTTTGATATCTGCCTGAATTTCATTATTTACCCAGGAATCATTCAGAAGCAGGTTGTTCAATTTTTATGTAATTGTATGGTTTTGAGTGAGTTTCTTAATTCTGAGTTCTAATTTGATTGCACTGTGGTCTGAGAGACTGTTATCATTTCTGTTCTTTTGTATTTGCTGAGGAGTGTTTTACTTCCAATTGTGTGGTTGATTTTAGAATAAGTGCCACGTGGCACTGAGAAGAATGTATATTCTGTTGATTTGGGGTGGAGAGTTCTGTAGATGTCAATTAGGGTCACTTGATCCTGAACTGAGTTCAAGTCCTGAATATTTTTGTTAACTTTCTGTCTCCTTGATCTGTCTAATATTGACAGTGGGGTGTTAAAGTCCCCCACTATTATTGTGTGGGAGTCTAAGTCTCTTTGTAGATCTCTTCTAAGAACTTGTTTTATGAATCTGGGTGCTCCTGTGTTGGGTACATATATATTTAGATTAGCACTTCTTTTTGAATTGTTCCCTTTATTATTATGTAATGCCCTTCTTTGTCTTTTTTGATCTTTGTTGGTTTAAAGTCTGTTTTGTCAGAGGCAACGATTGAAACCCTTGCTTTTTTTTCACTTTCCATTTGCTCAGTAAACTTTCCTCCATCCGTTTATTTTTAGCCTATGTGTGTCTTTGAATGTGAAATAGGTTTCCTGAATACAGCACACGGATGGGTCTTGACTCTATCTAATTTTCCAGTCTGTGTCTTTTAATTGGGGGCATTTAGCCCATTTACTCTTAAGGTTAGTATTGTTATGTGTAAATTTGATCCTGTCATCATGATGCTACCTGGTTATTTTGCACACTAGTTGATGCAGTGTCATTGCTCTTCATATTTAGCTGTGTTTTTGCAATGTCTGGCTTTTCCATTCCATATTTACTGCTTCCTTCAGGAGCTCTTGCAAGGCAGGTCTGGTGGTGATGAAATCCCTCAGCATTTGCTTGTCTGGAAAGGATTTTATTTCTCCTTCACTTATGAAGCTTAGTTTGGCTGGAAATCAAATTCTGGTTTTAAATTTTTTTAAAGAATGTTGAATATTGGCCCCCAATCTCTTCTGGCTTGTATGGTTTCTGCAGATAGGTCTGCTGTTAGTCTGACAGGCTTCCTTTTGTGGTGATCTGGCGTTTCTCTCTGCGCTGCCCTTAACATTTTTTTTAAATTTTAACCTTGGAGAATCTGATGATTATGTGTCTTGGGGTTGATGTCCTTAGATCAACCCCAAGAGTATCTCAGTGATGTGCTCTGTATTTCCTGAATTTGCATGTTGGCCTGTCTTGCTAGGTTGAAGAAGTTCTCCTGGAAAACATCTCAAAGTTTTTTTTCCAGCTTGTTTCCATTCTCTCCACCTTCTTCAGGTACTCCATTCAATCACAGGTTTGGTCTTTTTGTGTAGTCCCATATTTCTTGGAGGCTTTGTTCATTCCTTTTCATTCTTTTTTCTCTAATCTTGCCTGCATGCCTTATTTCAGCAAGGTTGTCTTCAAACTCAGATATTCTTTCTTCTGCTTGTTTGATTTGGCTTTTGATACTTGGGTATGCTTCATGAAGTTTTTGTGCTGTGTTTTTCAGCTTCATCAGGTTATTTATATTCCTCTCTAAACTTTGTATTCAGGTTAGCACCTCTAACCTTTTACCAAGGTTCTTAGCTTCTTTGCATTGTGTTAGAACATGCTCCTTAAGCTCAATGGAGCTTTTTGTTACCCATTTTCTGAAGCCTACTTCTGTCAGTTAGTCCATCTCATCCTCTGTCCAGGTCTGCACCCTCGCTGGAGAGGTGTTGTGATCATTTGGAGAAGAAGCACTCTAGCCTTTTGGGTTTTTAACATTTTTTCGTTGATTCTTTCTCATCTTCATGAGCTTGTCTAGTTCCGATCTTTGAGGCTGCTGGCCCTTGGATGGGGTTTTTGTGGGGACTATTATTTGTTGTTGATGCTGCTGTTATTGCTTTCTGTTTGTTTGTTTTTCTTTCAATGGTAAGGTCCCTCTTCTGTAGGGCTGCTGTGGTTTGCAGGGGGTTCACTTCAGGCCCTATTCATCTGGTTCATGCCCACACCTGGAGATGTCACTCACAGATGCTGGAGAACAGCAAAGGTGGGTGTGTGCTCCTTCTTCTGGGAATCTCTGAACTTGAGGGTCACCAACCTAATGCCAGTAGGTTCGCTCCTGTGCAGGGTGTCTGACAACCTCTGTTGGAGAGTCTTACCCAGTTGGGTGGTGTGGGGAACAGGACCCACTTTACAAGGCATGTTGACCTGTCCCTTGGAAGAGGAAGTGTGCTTCACTAAGGGGAAACACCCTTATCTGGGCTGCCCAGATTCTTCAGAACCACCAGGAGGTGGTTAAGTCTGCCAGTCCACAGAGACTGCAGACACGCCTCCCCCTAGGGAATAAGGCCCAAAGGAGATCAGGATTCTATCCCTAAGCCTCCAGCTGGAGTTGTTGGAATTGCTATAGGGAGGCCCCACCCAGTGAGGAAGGATGGGTCAGGGTCAGGCCTGAGGAGCAGCTCTGGCTGCAATCTGCCCCAGCCAGTGTGTTGGGCTGTGGGAGATACCTCTTAGGACTAAGCTGTCCAGCCTCCTTGGCTCCAGCAGGGGAAAAGCATGGCCTGGAGCTACAGAAATGGATGCCGCCCTTCCCCCGCCCAGGGAGCTTAGTGTATTAGGCAGTCATGAGTCCCAGTGCTGGCTGCTGCTCCCCCGCCCTCTGCAAGGACCTCAAATGGCTTAGACAGCAGGAAGCCACAGCTGTGGTGCTGGTCACCCCTCCCCGCTAAGAGTACAGCAGGTTTAAGCAGATTCTAGCTGAGAGGATGTAGAGAATCTGTGCAGCTCCGGGGTTTGGCTCCTAGCCCTGGTGGAGAGGGTTCATGAGTGGGATCTTTCAATCCGTGGGTTGCACAGTTCTGTGGAAAAAGCACATTTTCCCTGGTTGGGTAGCATGCTCACTCACTGCTTCTCTTGGCTAGGGGATGGGGGCTCCCCTGCCCCATGTGGTTCTCAGGTGGGCTGCCATACCCCATTGCTCTTTCTTCCTCACCATGTATCATGCCAGCTGCCTAGTCAGTTCTGATGAGAGAACTTGAATACATTGGTTGCCTGTGCAGGATTCTCACGCTTATTATGTTCTTTTGGATGGGTGCCTCCAATTGCTGCTGCTTCTAGTTGGCCATCCTAGCCCTGCCCCTTTTTTAGTCTTTTAAGTATATTATGAGTCATTACCCCCAGATAATCCACTGTCTCACTTGATCTATAATGTTTATAAAATGCTTCAAGAACACAGCATAATCATTGAATGTTGACAGCTGATATAAAGAACATCCATGTGCCACCGGCAGCCAGGATGCCGCTGGCTTCTGAGAGGCTGGATTCACCTGTGGTTGGAATGTCAGTCATTGATGCACATCCACAAGAATCCAGGGTGTTAAAAACTCTTGCAGTGAAATAATGTTGCCCACATTCCATACAGTCCCTCACAGTTTTTAACTGTCCTAAGTGAATGTCTAACATATAATCAGACATTAGAACATATAATGTCCGATTCAGTGAGTGATGCTTCTCCAGCACAATGACTTCTCCTAAAATAAATGAAAACACATGCTTTGTGTACAGAAAACATGAGGCACAAATATCTTCTGTCTTCATAGGCCTGGCTGGTATACTCAGAAGAACTTGGCTTGACCCTCAAGCTGTCCTATTATTAAAGGCTTCAAAGAGATCCCTCAAATATACTCCATATAAGGAAAGTCCTTCACAGAGACCAGACTCTCCTTTTGTTCATAATCAGTCCCCATTGCTCACATCACCTTTCCAGGGTCAGCTGAAAAACCTGACCACCCTTATCAGCCATTCCAAGAACAGCACCGTTCCCACACACGATGAAGTCTCTGGACATTCCCATGGTGTCTTAAGTAGCCAGAAAACAGAAGAGGAAACTTTTTTCCACATCTGTGACATACTTTGTCACTGGGCTCCAAAGCACTTACTGGTCGGGAATCTCACAAACTGAGCTTCTGACTTGAGCTTCTTCTCTTTGCAGTGTTTCAAAGCTAGCAAAGAAACTTGTGCTGGAGTGGTACCACACAACCACAGCATACTCTTATCCCCTTTGCCCCAACTGCTACCTGAGGTGATGTCTGAATGGTAACAATGAGGGACATATCTAGTCTGCTGTATTAGTCAGGGTTCTCTAGAGGGACAGAACTAATATGATATATATCCTATTACTTTATATATGTATATATGAGTTTATTAAGTGTTATACATATATATATGAAGGGGAATTTAGTATATATATCTTATTAGTTTATATATATACACACACACATATATACACACATAAGTATAAGTTTATTAAGTACATATATATATATATACACACACACACACACACATATAAAGGGGAGTTTATTAAGTATTAACTCACACGATCACAAGGTCCTACAGTAGGCCCTCTGCAGGCTGAGGAGCAAGGAGAGCCAGTCCAACTTCAAAAACTGAGGAAACTGGAGTCCGATGTTCGAGGGCAGGAAGCATCCAGCACGGGAGAAGGATGTAGGCTGGGAGGCTAGGCCAGTCTCTCTTTTCACATTTTTCTGCCCGCTTATATTGTAGCCATGCTGGCAGCTGATTAGATTGTGCCCACTCAGATTAAGGGTGGGTCTGCCTTTCCCAGCCCACTGAGTTGAATATTAATCTCCTTTGGCAACACCCTCACAGACACCCACAGGATCAATACTTTGCATCCTTCATTCCTTCAATCAAGTTGACACTCAGTATTAACCATCACAAGTCCAACCCTTGTCAAGTTGAACCCATACACATCTCCTGAGATCATACATAATCTTCAAATAAAGACAATAATAAGATCATAACTATGTCTAACATAATACAACTATCCTTCCTTCATACAACCAGAAGTGCACCAGTCCCCAGCCCAAATACTATTACATAAAGTTAACAGTACTTAAATGCTGATGTGAAGTCAATAAATCTTATGTCACATGATAAAGTAAAAAGGAAATAAAATGAAGATATTTTCTTACTACAAGTGTATGTATGCACAAATGTGCTTTTAACAAAAGCAGAAGGAAATACTCATGACAATTACAGTCCTCCTTTCTGCAGCTGATCACATGGTCATAGCTAATACTGATGACTGCCTTTTTCACTACCATTCTGTATTCCCTTTGCCTTCAGCAAACACCTCAGCAGGTTGTGGTTATTTTCCTGGTGGAGTGGCCCAAACCTTCATTCCTGAAGGGTCTGGGCCATTTGTAGTCCTGGCTGGATTGGGCTGTTGTAGTTTCCCATTGACCTTAATCACAGGGCATGGTAATACCAAGAGACACCCTAACGAATCTCCTGCATTCCATGCATACTCTTCCTTACCTCCCTTGTAGAATAGTAGACTGATTTCATCTTGATAGTCTGGGTCAGTCACCCCAGCCAACACTGTAACTCCCTTCTTAGCCTATTGACTTAAGGGTAGGAGGAGCCCAAAGTATCCAGGTAGCAATCTTAACTTCCAATTTAATGGAATCAGTGTGTCTTCTGGCGGCAGCATTCCTCTACCGGGAACTAATACCTCTAGGCCAGAAGAACATAAAGTTGTGGAAACAGGAAGCAAAAATGTTGCTAGTGGATCACTAGGGGTGATGATGAGTGCTGCCACTTCCACTTCCATCACTTGATTCCTGGACCCATGAATCCTGGCCATGGGTGAAACAGTACCATACATTGAATGCTGATTCATGGCATACATGGCCTTCTGAAGAACTTTGCCCCAGCCCTGCAAAGTATTGTTACCTAGTTGGCATCGTAATTGTGACTTCAAAAGGGTATTCCACCATTCTATCAATCAGCTGCTTCAGGATGATGGGGAACCTGGTAAGACCAGTGAGCTCCATAAGCACGAGCCCACTGCCACACTTCTCTAACTGTGAAGTGAGCATCTTAGTCAGAAGCAGTGCTGTGTGGAATACCATGATGGTGGAGAAGGCATTCCGTGAGTCCACGGATGGTAGTCTTTGCGGAAGCATTGCATGAAGAATAGGCAAATCCATAACTGGAGTAAGTGTCTATTCCATTGAGGACAAACATCTGCCCTTTCCATGATGGAAGAGGTCCAATATAATCAACCTGCCACCAGGTAGCCGGATGATCACCCCGAGGAATGGTGCCATATTGAGGGCTCAGTGTTAGTCTCAGCTGCTGGCAAATTGGGCACTCAGCAGTGGCCGTAGCCAGGTCAGCCTTGGGGAGTGGAAGTCCTTATTGCTGAGCTCATGCATAACCTCCATCCTTGCCATGATGGCCACTTTGTTCATGGGCCCATTGGATGATGACAGGGTAGCTGTGGAAAGAGGCTGAGTTGTGTCCACAGAACAGGTCATCCTATCCACTTAATTATTAAAATCCTCCTCTGCTGAGGTCACCCATTGGTAAGCATTCATATGGGATACAAATATCTTCACAGTTTTTGATCACTCAGAGAGGTCCATCCACCTACCTCTTTCTCAGATTTCTTTGTTACCAACTTTCCAATCACGCTTCGTCCAAGTCCCTGACCATCCAGCCAAACCACTGACTACAGTCCATGAATCAGTATACAATTGCACATCTGGCAATTTCTCCTTCATGTAAAGTGTACAGCCAGGTGCACTGCTCAAAGTTCTGCCCACTGGGAAAATTTCCCTTCACCACTGTCCTTCAGGTACATCCTGGAAAGGGGCTGTAGTGCTGCAGCTCTCCACTTTCCAGTGGTGCCTGCATATCATGCAGAACCATCTGTGAACCAGGCCCTAATCTTCTCTTCCTCTGTCAATTGATCATAGAGAAGTCCCCATGAGGCCATCAGTGCAGACTGAGTGAGAGAAGGAAGGGTGGCAGGAGTGGAGACCATGGGCATTTGAGCCACTTCCTCATGTAACTAACATACATGTGCCTTCAGGACCTACTCAAGCCAGATCACAGATATACCACTTCCATTTGATCCACTTTATGGCTAGATTAGTCAGAAAGCACCCAGTTCATGATAGGCAGTTCAAGGTGCAGGGTGTCTTGATGACCCATAGTCAAATGTTCAGTTTCTACCAAAGCCCAGTAACAGGCTAAGAGCTGTCTCTCAAAAAGAGAGTAGTTATCTGCAGAAGATGGCAGGGCCTTGCTCCAAAATCCGAGAGGCCTCTGCTGTGATTCACCTATGGGGGCCTGCCAGATGCTCCAAACAACATCCCTATTCACCACTGACACCTCAAGCACCATTGGATCTGCTGGTCATATGGCAGCAGAGCAGCTTGCACAGCAGCCTGGACCTGTTGCAGAGCCTTCCCCTGTTCTGGGCCCACTAAAAACTGGCAGCCTTTCGGGTCACTTGATAAATGGGCTGGAGTAACACAACCAAATGAGGAATGTGTTCCCTCCAAAATCCAAGTAGGCCCACTGGCGTTGTGCCTCTTTCTGGGTTTTAGAAGAGGCCAAATGCAGCAACTTATTCTTCATCTTGAGTGACTGCAGTTCCCACTTTTAGATCTGACAGGCCACTGATACCACCACTGGACCCCTAGAAATTTTGCTGAGGTAGAATTCCCTAAATTTTAGTCAGATTTATTTTCCATCCTCTGGCATGCAAATGTCTCACCAATAAGTCATTGGTTTGCTACTTCTTGCTCATTGGATCCAATCAGCATAACATCATCAGTGTAATGGAACAGTGTGATATCTTGCGGAAGAAAAAGTGATCAAGGTCTGTCCAAATAAGATTATGACACAAAGCCAGAGAGTTGATATACCCCTGAGGTAGGACAGTAAAGGTATTTTGCTGGCTTTGCCAGCTGAAGACAAATTGCTTCTGGCGGGCCTTATGGACAGGAATGGAGAAAAAGGCATTTACCAAGTCAATGGCTGCATACCAGGGACCAGGAGAAGTGTTAGTTAACTTGCTCAAGCAATGAAACCACATCTGGTACAGCAGCTGCAATTGGAGTCAGCACTTGGTTAAGCTTATGATAATCCACTCTCATTCTCCCAGGATGGGCCTGTCTTCTGCACAGGCCAAATGGAAGAGTTGAATGGGGATGTGGTGGGAATCACCACCCGTGCATCTTTCAAGTTCTTGCTGGTGGCACTAATCTCTACAATCCCTCCAGGGATGGGACATTGTTTTTGATTTACTGTTTTTTTATATACAGGCAGCTCTAATGACTTCAATTTGGTCTTTCCCACCATTATAGCCCTCACCCTACCAGTCAGGGAGCCAATGTGAAGGTTCTGCCAGTATGCTAAGTATGTCTGTGCCAATTATGCATTCTGCCACTGGAGAAATAATCACAGGGTGAGTCTGAGAACCCACTGGACCCACTGTAAGTCAAACCTGAGCTGTAATTCCATTAATTACCTAACCTCCACAAGCTCCTACTTTAACTGGAGGACCACAATGACGTCTTGGGTCCCCTGGAATCAACATCAGCTCAGAGCCGGCATCCAGTAATCCCCACATTTCCCTTTCCCAATGCACACTTACCCCGGTAATCGGCCGGAGGTCTCAGGGGAAGGATGAGAGAAAGATTCACTGCATGAATTATTGGTAATGTAGTGGGATCCTTCCTCGGGGGACACAGTCTCCCCTTCATTCAAGGGGTTCTGGGTCTGTAAGCTGGCTCAAGTCTGGAAATTGATTGAGAGGCTGCAATTCTCTGTTTTTATAATTCAAATTAGTCTTTTGTCCATTTGACCTTTTCTGCTTGTATAAATTAAGTAGCAATGCGGTAAGCTTCCTATCAGTTTCACTTTTAGGAACACTGTGATTAATTAGCCCATGACAGAGTTCTACATGAGTCAGATTTTCTGATTGCCACTTTACCGCTGCTGTCCATTACAGTAGCTACACCTACCTTGCCTTTGACAGTTAAGTGCCATCACTTGGCTCCTGCCACCTCAGAATCCAATGACTCCTATTGTATTTAAATTTTGTAGTTGAGTGACTGCAGTTCCCACTGTTAGATCTGACATATAGAGAAGAGCAATTATAGGGCTATTTAAAGTTGTGGATGCTGCCTTCACAAATCTATTTCATAAGGCATTGGTCAAGAGTATATCTTCTGGACCCTCCCAGCTGGGATGAGTAGGTCTAAAGTGACTAATCCACTCCACGATCCCAATCTCCCTAAGGCTTTGGATCCCTTCCTCTACATTAAACTAAGGGATATCAGGCATTTCCAGCTTGCTCACAGTGGGCCATCTTCTAATCCACATTTCAGCTAACCAAGCAAATCAACTATTAGAACCTTTTTTAACTCCCTGAGCTGCAACATTAAATGCAGAGTCCCTAATTAGTGGGTCCACGTTAGTAAATTCTGCCTGATCCAACTCTATGTTCCTTCCACCATTATCCCATACCATTAATATCCATTCCTATGCCTGTTGTCCAAATTTCTGTTTACATAAATTAGAAAACTCAAGCAGTTCTTTTTGAGTGTAGTGCACCTCTTCATGGTACACTCATGGGTCACACTGTCAACCTCATGTCTAGGGGCCTGCTGGGACTTTAGTCTAGTTATAGGTATAGGAGCAAACAGGGGTGTTGGGGGTGGCTCCTGAGGGGAATCAACATTATATTGCCTGGCAACTGCCTCAGGAGAGGCCATCACTGTTACCTCAGGCAACACAGGGTTTATCTCCTCAGACAAAGGTGGAAAGGCTGATGGCAGCATGGGTCAGGGAGGGGATGTTGCCACTAGGAATGGGGACGCCGTTTCCTCTGGCAAAAAAGTTTCATCAGAGTTTACAAACTCTGTGTCCCCAGCTTCATCAGGGCCCTCCCACACATCCCCATTCCAAGTTTCAGGGTCCCATGCTTTTCTAATCAATGCCCTCACTTTAACAGTAGACATCTGGTGAGGCTGTGCATGCACCTTTCATTGAAAGTCAGCCACTCACATTAGAAGAGCTTGTGTCTATTTTCCCACAATTTCAGCTCTTTCCCTACAGGAGGTAAGATGCTCACTCATGGCAATCTTAGCATACATAAGGCTCAGTATCTGCTTCTGAAGCCAGGAGACAGAATCCCTGAGTTCACAGTTTTCTTTCATCACTTTGTCCACTGAACTTAGAAACAACCAACTACCTTCATTATGTTCCTTGGTTCTCTACATATGGTCAAAAGTATTCTGTATGGAGTCACTAAACTCCTTGCCTCTCACAAGCAGTGAATCAGGAGTGTCAAATGCATTTATTTTGCATAACTCTTTAAACAGTTCACACCAAGGACTATCAGTGTTCTTCATACTATTAGAATCAGAGTCTTTAGCATTTGGGGTCTAATCATATTAAGCAGCCAACTTCAGAAACCCCAAAGCCAAGAAAAGGACTCCATCCTCAATATTCTGTTTCTCTAGAACCACTCCTGATACCAAAATCTGCATTAGTCAGAGTTCTCTAGAGAGACAGAACTAATAGAACTGTATATATATGGAAGTTTATTAAATATTAACTCACATGATCACAAGTCCCACAATAGGCAGTCTGCAGGCTGAGGAGCAAGGAGAGCCAGTCCAAGTTCCAAAGCTGAAACTCCAAGTCCCATGTTCAAGGGCAGGAAGCATCCAGCACAGGAGAAAGATGTAGGCTGGGAGTCTAGGCCAGTCTCTCATTTCACATTTTTCGGCCTGCTGATATTCTAGCTGTGCTGGCAGCTGATTAGATTGTACTCACTCAAATTAAGGGTGGGTCTGCTTTTCCCAGTCCACTGACTCAAATATTAATCTCCTTTGGCAACACCCTCACAGACACACCCAGGATCAATACTTTGTACCCTTCAATCCAATCATGTTGACACTCAGTATTAACCATCAAAACTGGCAACACACCCTATTATACCAACACTTATGTAAATGGGTACAGAATCAAGGGAGGGACACAATCTATTTTTATCAGTGTGTGATCCCTGATAACCTGCACAGAATACTTGGTTGCTAACTGAAAATACATATTTTTCCTCTGATTCCATCCTAGACCACTATATCAATCATCTGGAGAGGTAAATTCTCAATTTTTGAACAAGATCATGAGATGATTTTTGCAGAGACCTAAGTCTAAAAATCATTGCTGGATAGTCTGAGAAAAACACTGGTACAATTCAAATTTTTTGAGATGGGCAAAACATGGCTATTCTCATTCATCACTGAGGCTTTTCCTCAGCAAATAGAATGCGACTAATTCATATTATTGATATCTGACTCAAATGGGGGTAATTCAAAGGATACAAACCCTAAAAAAATTAAGCCCAGGAGGAACACCCTGTAGTATTCACAACTTTCACGTGGATATTTCCTAACGCAAAAATTGAAACGGCTAGAAATTTTTTAAATGATAACGAGGACACTGGATATTTAATTTTTTGCTTTTAAGGAAAAAATATAGAAATATCAGGAAAAAATGAGATTTATTTGTAATTCTAGTTTTCAATTCACTACTGATATAAAATAAAAGTTATAAAATTTTTTAAAAGGTCCTTTGTTTAGAAAGATATAGAATATGTTTAATTTGCTTTGCTCTACCAGTCTAAATGGCAAATGGAGTGAGGTTCTCTAGAAGAGAGTGATATTTTATGCATGCCATAGTAAACGATGTACATATTCAGGAAGATAAAGTAAGACAAAGGTTTTTAAAGGAAAAATGAGGAGGACTATATAATGTTTTGAGATGATTATTCTTGACTACCTAGATCAATAACAAGGGTGAGGCTAGTCCAAGGTTGGATAGGCAGTTGCAGGGCAGACCTTGCAGAAGTACTTTTTGTGTAAGGTTGTTATGGCCTTTGTACAAGGTTGGGGTTCTTATAGAGTCTGTGTGATAGGTTTTTTTTATCAGACATTTATGTATGAGAACCTCTCTCTTTGAAGCCTTCCCCAGCTCTATTTATTGGAATTTTTTTTTAGCACAGTTGACTTCATTTTGATTCTGATAACTTCCACAGCTTTTAGAAAATATTGTCATATTTGATGTGTTGAACTTAAGAGTACAGTTTGTGTCAAGAATACTTATTAATGCACCCACTGAATTTACCTTTAGATGTTTTAGGGATACTAGTATTTTATCTCCATCTATTTCAGTTAATAAATAACAAGCAAATATCTGAGGGACAAGAGAAGGGGAACTAGTATTTATTGAGTAGTTACTATATATCAGTCCTTGTATTAAGCAACATATAGACTATGTCTGAGAAGAGAAGAAAATGTGAAAAAGCATTTTTTAATACACTAGAAAAAGTTATGTTTTCAAAATTTAGTAGTTCTCATGGTGACAAGAAGCTACAGAAAGCACTAGTGTTCAGAGGAGCAAATGAGGGTACAGGACAATTTATTGAATCCAACATTTGCCAATAGTAGCTAGTAGCTTAGCCTAACTCAGTGGTTCTCAAACCTAGGGGTGCATCATCAGGATCATCAGAGGAACTTACTAAAACATGATTATGCCCCCTCTCCCACTTTTGGAGTCCCTGGTTCTGTAGGTCTGAAGTGGGCCTAGAGAATTTGCACTACTAAGTTCCCAGGTAAAGCTGATGTTACTGTCTGGGGACCACAATTTGGGAACCAGCAATCTAACTAGTTTCATTTCCTCAGTTGTGGCTGATCCTGTAACCTTGTCCCCATGTTGCAAGAGGTGTGCATTCAGATAATGCCAGATGCATGGAACTAATACCCTAAAGTATTTCTGGTTCTGCAATTGTTTTTGATAAGGAGAGAGGACTCTTATTTAAAGGTAGATATCGTTCAGGTTAGAAAATTTGGTGAAGAAAAGAAAAGTGATCTTACAACAACTAAAAATACTTTTCCAACATGAAGTCTTAAATTTGCACCATGTTTTATAATCATATCAAGAAGAGAGCTTGATTTGTTTATATTTCTGCTTTTGAAACTTGGCTACCGAAGAGTAGTACAAGCATAAAATGGCTGACAACAAAATTTACCTTGTTTCTTAAATTGTTTACTTTTTTGTGCACTTTTCAACAAAAGATGCACCTTAAATCTCAAATATATTTTGCCCTTGGCAGCCTTCAGCTGCAGTGCCTCTTGAAGAAATTGGCTTCATAACCCACAGAGAATTCTGCAGTATTCATCACAATCAAGCATCACAGTTCTCACACTTCTGAATACTTAAAGATCCCCAATTACTAATCTTCTTAAAGAGCTTTGTTGTTTTCTAGCATAAAGTATATTATCATTTTACAAACACAGAATTCAATCCAAACTTCATGTCATGTGTTCCTTGCATCTTTTCCTTCTTGGAGCTGAATACTATAAGACTGTTTTTCATTTGTAACTTTTGTTCTTTTCTCCACATATTTTCAAGAGTGTTTCACATCATATCAAAAAACAAATCAGAGCCACAGAATGCACATCTTAATAGTGTCATGGAATAGTTGCCTCTCATGGTTTCTCTTCTGCCCTTCATTTTATTTACACCATTAATCAACAAATATAGCAGATCTTAATATTCAGAGGATGTTATCATAAAATTGGCAGCTATTTACACAAAGAAAAAAATATTGTGCCACTTTTTGAGAGTTGCAAACCGTAAAAGAGAATAAAGTCTTGATTGAAAAACAAACACACACCAGGTTTGAGGTGTCATAATACAAGCGTGGAAGTGCAGTGATATGGCTCAGATCAGATTGTTGAAGCATGGGGAAGTTGAAGAAGGAATGCATCATTGGGAGACAGGGTACTGTGGGGGAGGGGTAAAAGCAGCCCAACTAGGGATGACTCGGCCAACGTGGGGTAAGGAGGGTATACTGTGGGAGATTGCAAAGGCAATGGGAGATTCATCACATGCAGGACTATTGATCAAGTGTTATATAAGGCTAATGGGGGTCAGGTTTCTCACTGTTGGAGAAGGCAGTTACAAATATGGAAAAGAAAAAACTAGAATAAACTTTGTGGTATTGGATTGAAATTCGAGGTACTCATTGAATATATATATTGAATTCAATATATATTGAAACTTATTGTTTTCAATATAGATAGATACGGAAATATAGAGGTAAATGTGAGGATAGACATTCAGACAGACAGACAAATGTTTCCTACCTCTGTCCTCTAAAAGGGCTTCGGAGTAGTAAGACTGCAATACCAATGGGAAAACTGGTCTCCAAAATGTGGCTTCTAAATACCTTTCTCTGCTGGTCAGGACTCTTGGCGTCATGAGTAATTTCAGGATTGGGCAAGGAGAAAGTACATGAGCCTGGTGTATCTTATTGCTCAGAAAGTAAGAGAGTGCTCAAAGAATTATGGAGCTGTGTCAAAAGTACACAGAAGCCATCCTAAAGCAACTTCCCCTGGATAAATTAAGGATATTTTGAACATTAAAATAATTACAGTAATAGATTATAATCCTGAATTTAAAAAGAAACCATGAGTCCATGCTGAATAAATAAGCTGAATAAATAAGCATGGACTCATGGTTTCCTTTTAAATTCAGGATTATAATCTATTACTGTAATTATAAAGATAAAAAGTGTGATGAGGAATGAGATATTTACATGGTTTTAAAATACCTCTTCACAAAAACATTTATTAATTACAAAAAGGAAAATGATAACTTTGCATTACAGAAGTCCTGGCAGATACTTAATTCAAAAGATCAAAATGAACACAACTAATAGGCAAATTGAAATCATGAGCTACTAGATATGATGCGGTGATAATACATTATTTCTGTGACATTTTCGGAAAAGATTCTTGATTATAATCATGAGGAAACATCAGACAATCCAAATTTAAAAACGTTCCATGAAAACGTATATTGAGGAACATTCCACAAAGGAATAATCTTCAAAAGTGACAAAGTCACAGTGGAAGACAGACCACTAGGAATACCAATAATCCCTTCCCCTTCAGTTGGGCAGAACTCACCCTCTTTTAACCAACTTTTAACTTACTTACTTTTAACCCATAAGATATGGGAAAGTTGATGGGGGTATCAGTCCCATCATTACATTATGGCATGTTTAAGATTCCCTCTTGCTAGCAGAGGTGCTAGAAAGACTCCACCTCCCTGTCCTTGAAGATGTGAATTGCCATAAAGTTAAGTGGTCATGTTGAAGAAGCTTGCATGACAATGAACTGCAGGTAGCCTCTAGTAGCTGAGGGTGATCTCCAGCAAGAAACTGAAGCCCCAGTCTTACAGCAGTAAATAAATACATTTTGCCAACAACCTAAGGGAGCTTAGAAGCTAATCTTTCCCCAGTCAAGCCTCTGATGAGACCGTAGCACTGGTTACCTGTGGATGGCCTTCTGATGAGACTCTGAAGCAGAGAAGCAGGCTAAGACATGCCTGGACTCCTGATCCCTGGAAACAGATAATAAATGTGTGTGTGTGTGTGTGTGTGTGTTATTTCAGGCTGCTAAGTTTGCAGTATTTGTTATGCAGCGTAGAAAACTAATGTAGTCATGAAAGTCTATGAAAAATTGAGAAATTACTCCACACAAGAGGAGACTAAAGAAATGTTACACACCAATGCAATGTGTGATTCTGAATGGGATCTCTTTGGATGTTATTGGGATAATTAGGAAAACCTGAACATGGTCTGAGAATAAGAAGGTAGAAATAAATTAGTGTTATTTTCCTGATTTTCATGGCTGCTTTGCAATTAGGTAGGAGATTATCATTGTTGGTGGGAAAGAAACACTGAAGCATACAAAAGTGATGAGGCATCAGGTTGGCAACTTTCAAATAGTTCTGAAAAAAATGTTATTTGTATTAGATTCATAACTATTTTGTAAATTTGAGAGATTGCTTCAAAACAAATTCAAAAAATACATTAAAAAGCTATTCCCTCCCTTGTCTTCTCTACCTCAATAAATGACACCTTCTTCACCCAGTTGCTCAGGTAAAAATCCTAGACCTCATCATTGATTCCTCTATATCCTGATACTGTTCATTCAATTACCAAGTGATCCAAGTACTCATCACCACCTCCACCATTACCTCCTGTGTTCAAGCCAACATCTTCTTTGGCCGTCTCATTTCAACAGACTCCTGGCTGCTCCCCGTGCTTTACTTTTGCCCTGAAATGATCAATGCTCTACACAGTAGCCAAAATGATGTTTGAAAATTTTAATTTAGAACCTGCCATTCTCCTGCTCAAAATCTTCAGCAGCCGTCACAACACCCCTTTCATGGGCTACCAGCCCTTGCATCGTCTAGCCCTGCTTACCTCTCTGACGTACCTCCTACCATTCTCCTTCATCTCCTTCAGACTCTACAGCCTTCTTGCTGTTCCTTGAGCACCAGCATTTGCATTTTTTGTTCCCCCAGACAGCAACATAGCTTCCTTCTTCCCTTCAGTGAGGTCTCTGTCAAGTGCCACCTCCTTAGAGAACTCTTCTCTAACCATCATGTTTAAATGTTTAAAATGCACCCTCCCTCCCATCATAACGTACGTGTATCTCTCACTCTACCTCATTTTTCTTCATGGTACTTACCACCAACTGAGAGTAAAAATTTGCTGCTTATTAACTTGTTTTATTATCTGTCTCCTGTATGAGGGCAACGCATGTGCACCTGTGAATCTCCAGGACTAGAATGCTGCATGTTGAATGAGTGAGCATGACAGTACTGACATTCAGTGTCTGAGTAGTCAGCTTGGCTTACTAACTACATATTCTTGTCTACAAGCCTGACACTACTCATGACCAAAGTTCCTGCCTCAGAAAAATAAATTACTGCTGTGCAGAAATGCTAGAGTCATATAAAATAGGTAAAACCATAACCTTCAAATTACAAGAGCTCATTAAAATTAACTTTGTCTATCCTAGAGAATGCCATCTGCTTAACACTGATGGCACTGCTGTCTCATTGGCTTCATGTGCCCATGAACCATATTTGTTGAGTAGAGAGCCCCAAACTAAAAGAAAATCTCCAAAACAGGAAGACAAAAAGACATCATGAAATGAAGTTAATAAATTAAGGGGACACAGAACTTGAAGAAAATTAATACCTGATGGAGACAGAGAGAAAACAAACAAGGAAAGGAAATAGGACTAGAAAATGCTTTACATTCTTTTGACTACTAGAATAAGAGGAGCCAAGAACACAAAAGGAATTTTAGTAAGTAGAATTTAAAAGCTTTGTCAAAACTTTTTTTTTTTTTTTTTTTTTTTTTTAGACAGAGTCTTGCTCTGTCACCAGGCACCAGGATGGAGTGCAGTGGCGCAATCTCGGCTCACTGCAACCTCCACCTCCCAGGTTCAAGCAATTCTCCTGCCTCAGCCTCCTGAGTAGCTGGGATTACAGGCATGCACCACCATGCCCAGCTGATTTTTGTATTGTTTTAGTAGAGATGGGGTTTCACCATGTTGGCCAGGATGGTCTCGATCTCTTGACCTCATGATCCACCCGCCTTGGCCTCCCAAGGTGCTGGGATCACAGGCGTGAGCCACCGCACCCGGCCAAAACTCTTCTTTACATATCTATTCCTGGTTAACTTTGCAATGGTTCCCTACATTATGAAATCGCATTCTGATGAAGGAGAAAAAAAACTCATGCAAATAAAGTAAATAGAGGCAAGACCATTTTAGGTCTGGTTAGCTTTACATGGTCATGGGATGGGGCTATCTGGATAGAAATTTTCCAGAGGTTTGGACTATGCAGAATTGTTTCATGAAGAGAAAGGATATGAAGGTCATAAAGTGATCTCTTAAGCAGGAGATTTGAAAGAGCCTGTGGATGAGCATTTGAGAGCCTCTGGGTACTGCTCACCTGTTACTTCTGTCAACTGTTAAGTCAGTGGTAGGTAATAAATAAGATAGTTGCAGTTTCATGTTATTCTATTAAGTCTACTCATCATTTCTGCTTGGAAGGAAATCCCAGATTAGGATTGCCAGATAAAAGATAAGATGCCCCATAAAATTTGAGTTTTCAATAAACAATATTTTTTTGGTTTTTGTTTTGTTTTAATAAACAATAATTTTTTCATAAAAGTATGTCCCATGCAATATTTTGGATATAATTTTAAGAAAGTATTTATGGTTTATCTGAAACTTAAATATAAGTAGGTGCCCTGTATTTGCCTTTGCTAAATCTGGCAATGCTATTCCACACCAGGGACTAAAAACTAAGAAAGGATGGACTTTCTGGTGCCCTTGGTAGGGATTCAGAGAGCTTGGATGGCTCTCTCTGCTGTGCTCACCACACCAAAGGCCGCATCCTTCCAGGAAATGATGCCACACTGAAGTTTATGTGTCTTCTTGTATTTGTGTTTTGCCCATCTGTCTCTAACCCTGCAAGGAGCTGCTATTCATTCATTTTTTCCTTTCGCAGGTATTCTTTTATTCAGACTTACTCTGATTCTAAAACAGTCTGCTCAAAGAAGGTCTCCTGTGGCAATGGCATGCTTGGCTTACTCATTTATAAATTTCTTGCTAGTGTGCATTTTCATTATTGACATTTGTGTTTCAGAATAATTTTTCTTGCAAATGCTGCCCAATTTTTCCCTGAATTTTAGATGACCTCTTATTTATAAATAAAGCCACTGAGAGGGTTTTTTTTTTTTTTTGCCATTAGTTAATAATGTAGCCACAGAAAGGAAAACAAAACATCAGAATGCATATTCCAGGATTGAGAATTTTGTGAGAAGAAAAACAAGCGGCAACAGCAAGTCTGAGAGGTGGTAACATTTGTGTCCCAACAGATGGACAAAGTTCAGTAATAGCCAGTTTAGAGCAATAATTCTTCAGCTATCCACACAGCAAGAAGACAGTCAGCATTTGGAGAGCTTTCATTCTTCTAATAAATGTTAAGGTTTAGGGATAAGTACTGGTAGGAATTGAAGCTTTTAAAGAATCCAAATATCACAGCTGGAATATGCTATTAGAATCTGAATAGCATTAGTTTAGGAGTAACTACATACAATCTTTTTAAAATTATTTTTAATTTTTGTGGGGACTTATGAGGTATATATATTTATAGGGTACATGAGATATTTTGATACAGGCATACAATGCACAATAATCATATCAGGCTAAATGGGATATTCATCACCTCAAGCATTTATCCTTTCTTTATGTTATAAACAATCCAATTATACTCTTTTAGTTACTTTAAAATCTATAAATAATTGTTGACTGTAGTCAGTCTGTTGTGCTATTAAATACTAGGTCTTTTTTTTTTTTTTGAGACAGAGTCTCGCTCTGCCGCCAGGCGCCAGGCTGGAGTGCAGCGGGGCGATCTCAACTCACTGCAACCTCCATCTCCTGAGTTCAAGCAATTCTCCTGCCTCAGCCTCCCGAGCAGCTGGGACTACAGGCACGTGCCACCATGCCCAGCTAATTTTTGTATTTTTTTAGTAGAGACGGGATTTCACCATGTTGGCCAGGATGGTCTCGATCTCTTGACCTCGTAATCCGCCCGCCTCGGCCTCCCAAAGTGCTGGGATTACAGGCGTGAGCCACCGCGCCCGGCCAAATACTAGGTCTTATAAGCAGTCCATCTAACTATATTTTTGTATTCATCAACAAACCCCACTTCCCCCATCAACCATCCCCACTTCATCCCCTCCACCCAGTGGGTGGTGGGAGTGGTGAAGTGTGGGGGCTGAAGTGGGATGGTTGAAGGGTACAAAAATATAGTTAGATAGAGTGAATAATAGAAACCATCATTCTGCTCTCTATCTCCATGAGTTAAATTATTTTCATTTTTAGCTCCCACAAATGAGAACATGAAAAGGTTTTTTTTTTCTGACACGGATTCTTGATGTTAGGCTAAATCAGACTTTCTACACCTTGGCATGATTGACATTTTGGGCCAGATAATCCTGTTATGGGGGACTGTACTATGCATAGTATGATATTTAGCAGCAGCCCTGGCCTCTATTTACTAAATGCCAGTAGCACTCTCCCAGTTGTGACAACCAAAATCGTCTCCAGACATTAACAAATGTCCCCTGGAGGACAAAAACTACGCCGAGTTAGGGGTAGCCACTGGTCTGGAATAGAAGGGTGATGTTTAATCCTGAAGGAATGTTAGAAGAACCTAGGGGTCTTCAAAAAGTAATAATTTTCTGACACCACCCCGAAGATTCTGACCTAATTGTTCTGGGAGAGAGCTCACTTTGTTGTTGTTCATATGCAAGTAGAGTTAAGAACCATTGAGCTGGATCTCAAAAAGAAAAAAAAAAAAGTCCTGTTTGCAAAAGGAACATTCCTGGAAACTTGGACAGAGACGAGTCCACAAGTGTGAATTCAATAGCCCCAGCTATTAAAAAAGAGACAGAGACAAGGGGGTAAGGCTTGGTAAAGCCTGGGCCTAGAAGATCACATTCACTTTCCCCAGTTTAACTTGTTTTTAATGGCAATTTTTAAAAAACAACAAATTTTAGGCTGTGGTTGTATTAATAAGGTTGCAAGATAGAAAAAGAAACATTAAAAAAAAGAAGAAGAAATTGTAAAAATGGTTTTTCCTTTTTAAAAAAAAAAAAAAGAGGTTTTTTACTGATTTTTTTTTAAGCCTTCCACTAAGTTTATCTCATGAGACTGCCAATTTGGGCACATCAGCAGTCATGGGTGCACCTTTGCGGTGATCAAATATTTGAAGGCATGCTACCTCGCATGCCTTTCCTAAATCTTACACAGAGCAAGTAATAAAGAGTTAAAGGACAGCCTGCTGCTGAGCTCTGGGATTCTAACATAGATAAGCTTTTACTTCTGCTGAGCTCTTCTAAGAGAGACAGCCTAGAGGTATTCTAGGGAAAGAGTTTGTGTTGCTTACTGTTAACAGTCTTCCTAGGAACCTTCTGCAAGGCATAAAATGTTCCTGTCACAGTACAGAGGGGACTTGCGGCCAGAGTGTGCAAATTTAGTGCAGAGACAGGTGGCACAAAGAGGGTCTTTAAAATTCGTGATGCTTACTAACGGCTGAACTGCAGTCACAATCTATCCCTACCATATTTCAACAGTCCTCATATTTTGCATTTATAATGTCACTAAGTATTGTTTAAATAAATGCTAGATGATAAACTATGACTTTATAATGAGTAATTGTTAATGCGCTCACTATTCTTTGAGGAGCGGGGCTAATGATTACTCCTCACTTGATCATTTACACTAAGACTCTCAGATGGACCCGATGCTTCTTACATTTGGACAATGCTTTGCTTTCACTTCTGCTGTAGAAACCTTGAAGACCCACTTTACTTCTACCACTGGGAAAGAACTTTACAATGAAAACTTAGATCTCGAGGGTCTTCTTGGGACTCTCCTGCTTCTCAACTCAACGAAAATCAGTGCATCCAGTGAGGTGTGAGCCATCTGACAAGGAGTGAGGTCAGTCCAGGGCACAGAGAGACGTGTTGGGGACAGCTTAGGCAGCAGAGATGAAGCTGCAGCAGCAGCAGACCAGTAGCAAATGTCCAGTGTGCAACTGCAGGAGAGAGAACGTAGGCATGAGAGAGAAGTCAGAGAAAGAATGAGTGAATTATGAAAGGCCAGGGGGGAAAAGAAAATTTAATCATAAGAGTTTAGAGCCAACAGGGCAAGTAATAACATGTAATAAGCCCAAGTAATACAGTACCCAAGGAATACGGTAAAAACAAATGTATCAGTAAAATGAGTCATACTTACTGATATTTCTTAAATGCATCCTTGCACCCTTTTTGGAGCTGGCACTTCTAGTACTAAGGTAATTCAGTGGACCCTTTGTACTATAACTCAACTCTGAAGAAAACAAACATTCTTTTAGCAGAATCAGCTAGCAATTAATCTTCACAACCTGGAAGATCTGACGGTGTGCTACATATTTCAGTACTGCCCTGAAACCCAGGCAAGAGGTGCCATTTATCTGTTTTCTGTTTTTTAGAGTGTCTGGCATATAAGAGACTCACACAAATAAATGTGTTAAGGAACACACAGGTGTCTCTGTTTTTTGGGATACAGTACTCAGCCCTGGCACCACTTGACCCACAACCATAAACATCTGCTTCTATAGCTCATACCAGTCAGGCCCTGGAGAAATGCTCCCCACATCTCCTGCCCTGTGATTCTAAAACAAAAGGCAAGGACATCTGAATTCTGTGAGGGTTTGTGTGTTGCAACACTGCTGAAATCAGAGACAGGCACTGCCTTAGGTGGTGGAGAGTGTTTGAGTGACAGAAGCACTTAGGTAGGAGAAAAGACAAATTAATTAACTTGTCAGATCCTTCCTCTCAGATAACATGATTGCAATAGATTCTTGCATAATAAGTATAGTTTCCCAGGAGTACCATGCATCTAATTTTTTTTGCTTCTCTTCATGTTCCAATTCATAGTTCTAGAGGTACTTCTGAATTAAATCAGTTTTGTAAAATTAAACATGGTTGTTTAAGGACACTTTGCAATATCAAGCATTTCATATTAGTCTTGAATTTCTATATATAGAGAGGCTTAGTTGTAATGATTTATGTATTGGCAATTAGATGAACATAAAACACGGGAATTGCTAAATCTTTTGTTATCATGAAAATATTTACTAAGATTTAATTACATTTTTAAAAAATTAAAAGTTTAACTTTAATTAAATACCTTTAAGTTTTCATATCTCTATGTTATAATTTGTAAGTTTGCTTTTAATGTTGGATGTTTGATAATATTATCAAATATAAGATAAATGTAATATTCAAAGAAAACTTTTTTGAAAAGGCATATAAAAATAATTGTATTTAAAATTTTTATATTTAGTTTAAATTTTTAATGAAAATGTATCCAAGTTTTGCATACTTTAAATGTAGTTGTTTGTTAATTTAATCATCTAGTATTCGTTTTCTATTGCTGCCCTAAAAATTATTATAGTTTAGTGGCTTACAAAACACAAATTTATTATCTTACCATTCTGGGGGTAAAAATTCCAAAGTGGATGTCACTAGGCTAAAACGAAGGACTGCATTTCTTTCTGGAGGTTCTAGGAAAGATCTGTGTCTCACTATTTTAGGCTTCTAAAGGCTGCACACATTCCTTCGTTAATAGTGTCCTTCCTTCATCTCCAAACTGGGCAACAACACGTTGAGTCCTCATGTCACATCTTTCTTACCTTTCTGTCATCTCATCGTGCAGACTGCTGCTGGGAAAAATTCTCCACTTTAAAGACTCTCATGATTAGATGAGGCCCACTAGATGATACAAGATCCCAGATCCTTAACCTTAATCACATCTGTGAAGTCCGTTTTGCCACATAAAAAAGTCTGAGGTTTAGACACAGAGATCTTAAAGGGGCTATTAATCTGCCTACCATAATCACTGAGAATAAGTATAAGTCAAGATTATAATAGCAATAAAATATGCAAGTGTGAAAGTCCAAAAGAACAAAAAAAAAAGTTGAAAAGGAAAAAGAAACAATATATTTAAAGAGGAGTCCGTTTAAATCTATAAAAACTGGAAAAAATGAGAGTGGACAAATATCTGGTAAGCATGACAGACTTGAAATTTCTGACTAGGGCATTACGTTTTTATATTAATATAATAAGATTGAATTACTGATCAATACAATTAAAAATTAAAAAGCAAGGGAATTATTCTCATCAAATCTGAAACATGAAAAGGTCAGACAAAATTTCAACAACTTCACATTCTGAACTAAATAAGGACTAATTACCAATTCAAAAAATAAGAATATATGAGGTCTTCCATTTGCACTTTTGCCAGGGATCTGAAAATGCTGGGGGTAGGTCAGATTCACCCTGAAGCCAGAATATACATAGACAGCCACTTTTCGCTCGTTTCTCCGCTACAAGTAAATAATTAACAAAATTTATAAACACTTACACCTTAAAGTATAACTAATTGGAAATGTCCTATATGGAGTGTGAACTAGCTTTGTCATTCCTTCCTTGACAGGGAATTATAGCAAACATTCTATGGAAAGAATGATTAGCAAGAGTCTTAGCTCTTCTCTTTGCTTGGCTATTTCCCCTGAGTTTAACAAAATAAGAAACTTAAGAGGACTTAGGCCCTCATCCTCTCCAGCCTCAGAACTAAACTCCAAAGAAGACAAAAGTTAGAGGAGGGAGTAAATAATTGAATAGGATGAAGGAGCTGTAGGGGAAAGAAAAAGAGAGGCTGCAAGAAAGGGTCTCGGGGATAACTCTGCTCTTGGAAAGGTGGCCACAAGGCATATGAACCTAAGGAGCAACAACAAGCTAAGGAAGCCAGACAAACCAGGTGCAGTCACTGCTACTCTGTGGATTCTGTGTTGTTTAAGAAATATCACCCACCCAGAGTTCCCCAGAAACATTCTCTCTGATTCCATGCCAGTGCTTGACCAGTGAACGGTAATATCATTTTGGTGTAGTCTGTACCACCCCCTATTCCAAAATAAAGGGAAAAATGGTAGGTTTATATCTTAAATTTCCTACTTTGCTAAACTAAGGGGAAATAGCCAAGCAAAGAGAAGAGCTAAGACTCTTGCTAATTATCCTTTCCATTGAATGTTTGGCATAATTCCTTGTCAAGGAAGGAATGACAAAGCTAGTTCACACTCTATATAGGGTGTTTCCAATTCGTTATACTTTAAAGTATATGTTTATAAATCTTGTTACTTATTTACTTGTAGTGAAAAATGAGCCAGTCTCAAGCAAATCACTTTTTATTATACATTCCAGAAAATAACTATAAAAGGACATTTATTATAACAAAAATAACCACATCTGGATGGAATTTCAATCACCATCTATTTACTAAATAAATGCCCAGAAAAAAAAATAATCTTTAATTTCAGTCATCATTAAAAAAAAAAAAGCTGAAGCACCTCTTCTGACCTTTTAATCATTTTCTACTGGATTGTTTTCTTTTTACTGAGTTATAAATGCTCTTTATATATTTTGGATACAAAGCTTTATCACACAGGCATTTTGCAAATATTTTTTCCCAGTTTGTGGTTTATCTTTTCATTTTCTAGATAATCTCTTTCACAGAACAGGAATTTTATAACTTTTATGAAGCCATTTATAGTTTTTTTTTTTTTTATGAATTGGTGGGGGTTGGGGAGTTGTGTTGTCCTAAGAAATCTTGACTTAGCTCAGCACAAAAAGATTAGTTCCTATATTTTCTTCTCGAAGTTTTATAGTATGATCTCAGATCCATTTCAGATGACAAATAATCACATAAAAAGATATTCATCATTAGTCATTAGAGAAATGCATATTATAACCACAAGGAAATACTACTATATACATGTATTACGTAGGATGAAGAGCAATGGAATTTCATACAGTGCTGATTGAAATCCAAAATGGCACAACAACTTTGGAAAGCACTTTGGAAGCAGCTGTACTGACATGGAATTTTGATCTGGAAGAATCTTAGAAAAATACTTTACCCCCTCCCCCATTCTCTCCACCCTGGGGAACTGTTAAATGAGGAAATTGTGGTTCAAGGAGAACTTGTCTATATCCTTTCTCAGCTTTCCCATAGTAATTACCATGGTGATGATATAACATTATGTATACATTATCAAAATAATATCTTCATATATTTATCATCTTCGTAATATTAGCTGTCTAGTGGTAAATTTTTTTTTGCTCTTTATTGCTTCCCTCTTTTTTCCCCTTTGTTGTTTTTTATCATACAATTATTACAGATTCTCTCATATAATCATCATGTATGTGTATACATTCTCACTGTAAAGATTTCCACAACACAAAGGTTAGTGAACAAATCATGAAAGTAACCTTTCATTCTTACTCTATCCAACTCCCATTTCCTCAGAAGAATACACCATTTTAGTTGATAAATGTTTTTCTAGCTCTTTTTAAGTGTTTCTACCTATGTGCATGTATATACATGTATATATACATACATATTGAGATATACATATAGAAAGGTATGGTTTTTTAATATAAATGGAATTGCATTGTGGATATTGTCCTGTGACTTGCTTTCAATCAAATTATATGTCTTGGAAATAACATACATATATTTTTTAAATATGTATATGTAACATATTATATATGTGTAATATATATTATACAGATATAAGGCCTAGGGAAGAAATTGTCTACAACCTGTAGTATGTCTTCCTCTATATATACTGTATATACATATAACTCATTCTTTGTAAAAGTTGTAGAGTAGTCCAAAATGTATATACATGTAACTCATTCTTTATAAAAGTTGCAAGAGTAGTCCAAAATATGGATGGACTATAGCTTGATTACTTATTCTCCTACTGATAGGCATTTAGGACTTTTCTAATTTTTATAATTTAAAAATACACTGCAATTAACATACATTATTGTGTACCTTTATGCAATATGTATGCATATTTCTTTAGTATGGGTTTCTGGAAGAGGAATTACAAAGGAGTCATAGAATATAAATGTTTTCATTTTGAAAAGTACAGCTGTAATTTAATAACCCACCAAAAGGTTCTAACAATTTACATTCACATCAACAGTGGAAGAGCATGTCTGTTTTACTACACTCTTACCCTAACTAGTTATAATAAATACTTTTAATTAACAATCTTATGTCTAAAATAATACTGTCACAATGTTGTTTTAATGTGCATTTTTCCAATTACTAGTGAGATTGAACATTAATTCTTTTGTTTTATGGATCACTGGCTTTTCTTCTTCTGTGAACTACCTGTTCATATCCTCTGGTTTTCAGCTCTTGAGCTGTTAGCTTTTCCTTATTGATTTATATGAGCTCTTTATATATTCAAGATGTTCATCATTTGTATTTTGTGTATATGGCAATTATTTTCTTCCAAACCAATGTTTGTCTTTTTATCTCTGTTTATAGTATCTTTCATACTATGGACATTTTTATATTTTATTTTTAATGTTGATTTATTCTTGAATTGTATACATCTTAATTATACCTATGTTAGTTAATACCCTTGAAGCCAAGTGCTACACCTATATTTCATTTACTTTCCCAATAGGTCCCTGAGGAATACATTTTTTAAAAATCAGACACTTTGTTTCATCTTTTTTAGGCAATGATCAATTATTAAGGAGTTTGAAATAATCATTTAAAATCTTCGTATGAATAACATAAAGACATTTCTGGGGTCAGAGTGTTGGTTGGTTCACATATTCAGGATCAGTGGCCTGGGTGGGAAAGCACTGGGTGGATGCAGAGCTGCAGGTGTTGGAAGACAGCCCAGTTGGATATGTAGTTTCCAAAGATCATCTAGGCAGACAACTGAAGGGAAACCATGGGAAACGCCTGCTTTGGACCATCTAAGATGAGATGATAAAGTAAGGAAAGAGTTGAGCCCAACACAGTGATAGCCAATCTGAAACCAGGCAGAACTGACCAGACCAACAACCGGGTGGACTGGCAGCAAGCAGCCACCACGGGGTCAGCATGTACTCCAGGGACAAGCTCAAGGCTACAGGTAGTCACTATCGTGAGAAGAGCAGGAACTGAGTTCTATACCTATACAAAAGTTAATGTGCATCCTAATCACCTGGAAATCTTGTAAAAATGCAGATTCCTCATGCCTGTAATCCCAGCACTTTGGGAGGCCAAGGTGGGTGGATTACCTTAGGTCAGGAGTTCGAGACCAGCCTGGCCAACATGGTGAAACCCCGTCTCTACTAAAAATACAAAAATTAGCCAGGTGTGGTGGCAGGCACCTGTAGTCCCAGGTACTCAGGAATCTGACACAGGAGAATTGGTTGAACCCGGGAGGTGGAGGCTGGAGTGAGCTGAGATTGCACCAGTGCACTCCAGCCTGGGTGATGGAGCAAGACTCCATCTCAAAAAAAAAAAAATGCAGATTCTGATTCAGTGAGTCTGAAGCAGGGCTTACGATTCTACATTCTTAGCAAGATCCCCCTTGATGCTGACACTGCTGGGCCCTGAAGCACTCTTTGAGTAGCAGGCTTCTGGAAGACTTGTGTCACTAGGCACAGAGAAGCCTCACTTACCAAATCTACACCACAACAGGAAAAATAATGTGAAGAATAATGTGATACACGGGTCAGGGTGTGAGGCAGTCGCATTGTCCCTGAGGTTGCACTCAGGACAGCTTCCTAAAATGGGAGTAGGCTGATCTTGTGTATGGGGGTCCTGGAGGCTTGGGCCACAAGACAGACAGGATGGCAGAGGCTTGGAGGCAGGCATGGCAAGACTGCAGAGGCTGGAGGACAGGCAGAGACAGAACAGTGACATCCTGCTGCTTTTGAATTTGCACATTCTGTAGAATAATAACAGCAATAAACTGCTACATAATATCTATTCTCAGCATCGTGAAGCCCTTTCACATATTGTTACTTCCATTAATGGGGCCCTTTGCTGCTATTTCTACTTTTCTCTTCAGCTATCCACAACATGGCTTTTCACACCTCCATCAGATAGTGGCCAGATGAAATAAAATGTGCCAGAATGAAAACTTGTTCATTTGTCTACTTGTTGCCAAGACTCGACAGGCAGGAAATTGAATATGTTTTTAAGGAAAAGGTTTTCAAACTTTTTTTCCCCCTTGGCTCATTTAGGTAAACTAAAGGGCCTAAGAGCCATCTACAACATGAGTTCCCACGTTTTATTAGAGAAAGAACATAGTACTTTAAAAATAAATACATAAAATAATAAAAAGGAAAGACAAAGATAATGAAGGTTGTAGACAGTACCAAATTTTTATATCCCATAATAACACATGAGTAGATCACTGTTAAGTAGCCTTTAGTGACATATAGGAAACATTAAAATCTATAGAAATCTGCATTATTTGCTTTTGAAAGTATCATTTCACAGCCTTTCAGGGGAAACCCATTGCCCACAGGAACTCACGCGTTCCATGCTTTGAGGATCACTAGGTCTAAGAAGCCTTGAAGTTCCTTGGAAGTTCTAGCCTCCAATCCTTATTTTAATAAAAGCAGCTCCACTTTTATCTGTTTCTGTGTCAGACTACCACACAACATTGGGCTTAAGGAAAGGTTTCCAGGGCTAAAGCAGACTTCAAGGATCACTAATTCAGAGTTAAATTTCTGTGTGTTATCTCTGGATTTGACTTATTCACACTGGACTATCACCCATAAATATAGATAATACTGAGTTAACTATTTAAATTTATAAAGAGAGTAGTTTCCTTTTTTATGAAGTAAAACATGCTGCCAATTACTTGGACCACATACTGATTCATAAATACTGAGAGCTTTGTAATTGTGAATAATAAATACACACTAATGAAGCATCTTGAAAGGGAAGAGCCGCAGGTAATCTGGGAGGTTAGGCATTCACGTTAGGTTAGGCTTTGATCATTGTTTATAATCACAGTTTCATTGCAGTGCTTCTATAAACCCATGTCCAGAAGCATGAAGTGGTTCCATAGTAAGAATAAGATGGTATAGATAACGAGACTAAAAAAAAAAGACGCTATAGATAATGACATGGACTTCAAGTCTTATTGTTGATGGGAAGAGGTCAATAATGGATGACATAATATACTAGAGCAATGAGAATTATTGAATGTTTTCTAGACTTATTTGTGTAATTGGCTGTAACAGCAAACAAAAAAATAGCTTCTGGTAGCGAAATGATAGACAATACTGATAAATGAATCTTGAGGTGAACCTTCTCTTTATAAATTTATAAATTTATAGTTCACTCTTGACCTTTTTCCATAGTAGAGTAACCTAAAAAGTATCTTTTGGTAGAATGCTAGTGCTTATGAGGTTTTCATAAGATACTGTTTTTCAATTAAAATTTATTTCACAAAAGACTCACATACTTGCCAGCCTTCAGGGCGAGGGTTGATTCAAGATCTGTCCAACAGCAACAATGAGTGAACTTCTGAACCTCAGAATCACATGAGCGTTCCTAAGATGTTTTATGAATGTGATACCAACTTCATTATTAGGATATTGAGACCCTATTTCCTATATTCAATGTCCTTTCAAGTCCAGCTTTCTCCAGGCTGAAGGCAAAGATCCAAATAATCACATTTGTCATTGATAATTAAAACTGGGAGAACTAGGACTGTCTCAAAAGTTCTTCATGACTGTAGGTTGCAGGTACTGTGGTCGCATCTCCAAATATTAACCAAATGCAGGTGACAGTTCAATGGGGTTTCCTGAACCGCGATCCTCATGTCTCCAGTTAAGGAGATGTGAAAAGGAAACTCAAAAACGCCTTTTGGAGGAATAGGAAACTTCTGCTTTCCTTCCTTTGGTAACATTTACGCTAGAACAAAAGGTCTTTTAGAATCGAGCAACCAGATACTTCTTCTTTGGAATCAGCTTAAATGTCAGTTCTTCTCTTACTACTTTCATCTGTGTAATCCTATGATTTTCTGTTGTGGATTGAATCGTGTCCCTCAAAAAGATAACAAAATCAAGTCCTAATCTGAGGTCCTGTGGACATGACCTTATTTGGTATTAGAATTTTTACAGATACAGTTAAGTTACAAGGTCATACTGAGTTCGAGTGGGCTCTAAATTCAATATGACTGATGCCCTTATAAGAGGACACAGGAGGCAGACCTACAGGGAGAACACCATGTGACAGTGGAGGAATCGGATGCATTTATGCTGCCAGAAGCCAAGGAACACCAAGGATTGTCAGCAGCCACCAGAAGCTAGGAGAAAGGCATGGCACCTGCACTCCCACTGAGCTCCCCTAAAGGAGCCAAGCCTGCCAATACCCTGATCTCGGACCTCTGGTCCTAACAGTGAGAGAATAAGTTTCTATTGTTTCAAGCTACCTGGCTTGTGATATTTGGTTACAGAAGCACAAGGAATCAAATACATTATCTTTCCCAGCAGTTGTGATAATTTGATTTTCTCTTTACTTAGTGGTTGTTTCACATCTATTTTCCCATCAGACTGTAAGCCTAAAGTGACCTGGATCTGGTCTGTCTTCACCACTGCTGACTCATCACCAACACAGTTCCTGGCCTGTTGAATAAACATTTATTGAGAGAATGAATGCGCTTAACCAGAAGAACAATTGACCTATTAGGCCAAGTTCAAGGTTCCTAACAGCTTCAGCTGTGAGGGATACCGCTTTCCTTTCAGTCCTCTATTACATATGTCCCTAATAGATGTGTTATTTGTGTCTCCTCCTGATCCCCAAGTTTATTCGAGGGCAGGACCTTTGTGTGCATCTGTAGAGCTTCATAGTACCTAACATAGTACTTTGCGTATATGATAAAGTTTCAATAAATATTCATTAAACTAATAAATGAAATAACTAAGTTTTCTAAGATATTACTAGATTGAAGATATTTAGCCCATTATTTAATAATAAAACTATGGTTAATTATGGTGTCCTGTGTGAACATGGTTATAGTTTTGTTTTGTTTTGTTTTTAATTTTTTTGAGACAGTCTCTCTCTGTCACCAGGTGCCAGGCTGGAGTGCAGTGGCGTGATCTTGGCTCACTGCAACCTCCACCTCCCAGGTTCAAGCAATTCTCCTGCCTCAGCCTCCTAAATAGCTGGGACTACAGGCACACGCCACCACGCCCAGCTAATTTTTGTATTTTTAGTAGAGACGGTTTCACGATGTTGGCCAGGATGGTCTTGATCTCTTGACCTCGTGATCCACCCACCTCGGCCTCCCAAAGTGCTGGGATTACAGGCGTGAGCCACCGCGCCCGGCCTAGTTTGTTGTTTTTAATTAATATAAGCATGTATTTGCATCATCAGTATACACAACTTGTGGTATAAGTGTTTTGCTTCCCTGCACATAGACCATGGAAATCCTGAGACACAAACTGCCACCCCAGACCGAGTGTCTAATGCAGGCACTTTTAATCCTTGAGGTTTTTCTATAACTAAGCAATGTTTTTTCAAATACAGTAACACTGATATGCAGACATATTTATTGTCCACTCATAACGCCATTCCTCGGTATCATTACAACATGCCTCTTTGAATGTCATTAAAAACCAGTGTCTCGTTTTTCAGGATGAGTTGGCTGAAGTTCTGCTTGAAAACTGGTAATAGAAAACATAATTTCTCAATCCCCTTTGGCCTTCTAATTCTGTGCTACAACCTTGCCAGTTCACTTTCAAAGTCAAGGGATGCATCTTGAAAAACCATGACATCTTTTGAGTCACTTCTTTTGTTCTTAACACATATTCCCAGGAGCTTAATAAATATTGCTTTTGCAACTTGTTTAGTGGCAAAATAATGAGTCCTTGGTGTATGCTTATCCTCTGCTTTGCTATTAGAGAAGATATATTCAGACTGTTTTAAACAAAACTCAATTCAAGGGCAGGGAGCAGTCCTAAAACCTGTCAAAATTCAAATATTTGGTAACTGTATGTGCAGCATGTGTATTTTAGAAAGCCCTATTATTTTAAAAGATAAATTGAATCTTGTTGAGAAATTAATGTCATCTGAATATATGAATAACTAAAATGCTCCCAAGTTTACAAAAAGCTCTCAATGAAATTGTGACCTTGTATAGACAAGGGCCTATGGAGGGACATTTTAAAATCATCTCTTTTTTTATTTCCTCATGAGATCTACAATGTAAGCACATTAAAGCTGATAAATGAATTGCAATGCAACTTTTCCAGCCTCTTTTGCCTTTCATTTGTCTATATTTCAAGCTTCACTGAAGTGACAGATTTTATGCTTTACCACATTGTCCTCTGATTCCTTCCCTTGGTTCCTCCTTTTCCAAGTGAATCTTTGTTTTACTGGTTGAAAAGTCTACATCTTTGTATCCTGGCATTTTATTTTCGCATTATCTCTTAGATTTTATTTCAAATTGCTATAAAGTTATCAACTTTTATTTTTAACTAATATTGTTTTTAACAATTAGAAAATTGTTAACCAGGTACAGTAGCTCATGTCTGTAATTCCAGCACTAAGGCTAAGGCATGGGGATCACGTGAGCCTAGGAGTTCGAGGCCAGCCTGGGCAATGTAGGGAGACTCTGTCTCTACGAAATATAAAAATACATTAGCCAGGTGTGGTGGTGCATGCCTGGAGCCCAGCTACTCAGGAAGCTGAGGTGGGAGGATCACTTGAGCTGGAGAGGTTGAGGCTGCAATGAGCCATGATCACGCCACTGCACTCCAGGCTGGGTGACAGAGTAAGACCCTATCTCAAAAAAAAGGAAAAAAAAAAAAGAAAATTGTTCATCTATCATTTAGGTACATCTTCAATTGTTTAACCAGCTCCTCTCTTATTGAACATTGGGTTGTTTAAAACGTGTTGCTATTTTTGAATAATGGTTCAATGAACAATTTTGGACATATAACTTTTTTTTCTGATGAGTTATTTCCTAAGGAGTATAATTACTCAGAAGTATAATTACTCAGCACGTAAACCTAATAAGAAAAAAAAAACAATTTGAAGTGGCTAATATCTTACCTCAATAAAAATGTTGTATTTATATTCAGATTTAGATTCCTTTCAGTGGTTGTACCTTCGCCTAACTTGTATGGATTCTACTTTGAACATGTAGAGTGACTGTTTAAATCACCTAACTTCACTGAGTTTTCAATTCCTTTTTATTCAGCAAGACTGGATTGTGTGTTCCAGTTCCTCAAACTTAGATACCAACCACCATCCTAGAGAAGTGAATTCATACGAGGCCTATCCAGAAGAACTATCTTCCTTTCAGCGTCCTCTTGCATGCAGTGTCAGAGACCAGCCTTGATAAATTATGGAAAAAGTACAGCACATTCTGGAAGTGCCATGAGAGATCCAGATCATCTGGTGCTGGATAAGAATATTAGTGGACAAAAAGTTTAATGAAAGAACATATTGAAGCATCCAATTACCTGGTGTCTGCTCAAATGAGGAATCCATTAGATAGGTCAGTTATCAGTCAAGATTTATAAAAGAGATGATGGCCTTGGAAGGGGATGCCCTGCTGGACTTTTTAATGGCTAGAAGCTAGTAAGGGCTCAAGCTGGAACCCTTCAGTAGGATTCAGTGAGGATCCCAATTTGGGGTCCAAAAGTAAATGACAACTCCCAGGAACAATTAAGAATAAAAATGGGAGAGCATTACTGAGAATTTATATTATCTAACTCTGAGGGAAATTAATATTAAGGAAGCTTTGCAAAAGTATAATATTTACACCGAATTCCAGGGCACCATGCTGTACGACAAAGCATTCTGGTCCTGCCCCTCTCCCTTCCTCATGTTTTTTTGGGTCTTGGGGTCCTCAAGGTTAAATGTTATTCTTAAAATATAGAGCATCTGGGAAACTAAAAAAGTTGAATTCTGATCTACGGGCCGTATTGTAGCTCACGGAGTATAACATAAAGACAAGAATCCCTAACCTCTTCCAGCCATACTTTACTGAAGACATTTTAGGACATGGAATGCAATGGTAAGGAGAAAGGATAGAATTTTGAGACGTCTGGAAAAGTTAATGGGTGATAACATCTGGAGAAGCTTTGCATAAGTTACTTTTGTTCAGGCTTAAGATAAAATCTAGCTTGGCCCTGCACTGTCATCAGGTATCATGAAAGTAAATAAAACCTTTAAAGATTCTTCCAGCCAGACAGACCTCTGTCTTCCCTATACTATCCTGTGATTCTAAACTCTTAACTGTTACTACATATAATTTCCCTACATTTGCTACTACCGTTTGATCATACACAATATTACACTCTTAATATTTCAAAAGTGGATGATTCATCTCCCCAAGAGACTGTAAAATTCATGAGTTAAGATTTGAGAATTTTATTTTAGACAAGGTTTACTCAGATTTTGGAAAGCTGGAATCCCTGTTTTCTCTAACAATACTGCTTGCCCTTTTATGTATTGAGGAATTTTTGTCTATCAAAGATAGTATGAGGTAGACCAGAAGAAAACTTGTCTCAAAATATCTGGAAAATAAAATGGCCACAATAGTATATGCAGACTTCATAGGGGATGGCCAGTATACACCCATTCTTAGAGGTACTGATGATACAATGTATAAGACAAAACCAAGCAGTCTCCATCACCATATCATGTTTAGAATGGCAAAGGAGGAGCAGAACAAACACCCTTTGCGAATCTTTTCATAGAATCTACTGTAATAAATTTGTACTTACTTAAACTGTGTTTCTTCAGTGGTCTTATTCCCCACTACTTTGGGGGAAATGAGACTGCTTAAAAGATGAACAGAGATTACATTTTACATAACTGTGGCAGAGAAAACACTACGTATTCACCAAACCACTTCTTTTCCTTCCCAGACACTTGGAAAGAGGCTATTTCTTTGTCCCTTTTCATCTAATTGAGCTGCTGTGACTACTAGACAGGCAATGTGAGCAGAAGATATAGACACCACTTATAGGCCTTGTCTTTAAAAATCCTTCGGATATGATCCTCTTCTCTCTTCTCTTTCATGGACAACTTGGAGGCCATGTAATAAGGATGGTGGGGTTGCAAATTCAAAGAGTCTGGATTTCTGATTTACTGTTTTGAGAAGAGCTTACCAGGGAACAGCCTGACCAGGAAAATATGCACAGGACCCAGTGTGAGCAAGATCTAAAGATCTGTTTACCTGGGGCCATTAAGGTGAGAGTATTGTGCTTACAGTATACAGCACTAATTACCCTCTCGACTACAACTTCTTTGTATCCGTCCTGTGGAAAAGTAAAGTATTTAATAAATGATTATTGAGTTTGTTACATTTTTTTATATTCCAATTATTGCTAATTCTATTTTACCTGATTTCAAGGTAAAGGTGACCAAGGGCTAAAATAGAGCTACCCAAACCAAGCCAGACACCAAAATCACGCGAAACCTTTTGAAAATACAACTTTAAAGATGCCATTCACACAGATATTTATTCAGTGGGTTTTCAAATGGAACTCAGGAATCTACACTCTTTAACAGGCCTTCCCAAGTTATGCTGATATACAGCAGGCAAATCTGAGAACCGCTGGACTAAAACTTTAACAAGAAGAAAGTAAAGGATATACCTTTTGGCACCAAAGATAATGCCTTGAACATAGAGTGCATTCAATAAAAGCATGCAGAAAGGTAGATTTGTGAACAGGTGTAGGGACTAGCCTCGAGCAAATTAATAAGGGCAGCAATGTTTTTCATTGAAATCCTTATTCCCTCTATTTTATTTCCTCTAGGGCTCTGTGTTTCCTTTCTCCTATCAAACTCTATTCTAAGGTTGGGGGTGGGGAGTAGCCTTTGCCTACTCCATAGAGCAAGGAATAAAATTAGTGTTTCTCAAACACTAATTCTGTGACAACAGATCCATTGAATGCAAGCACTTTTGTAAAATGCAATAAAAATTAATTTTTAGAAAATGAAATTTTAAATTCACAGACATTCAAAATATAAATTCCAATTTTTTTATTATTAACTGTTAAGAAATTTAAAATTACATCTCAATAAATAAAATTAAAGCAAACATAAGATAGAAAAAATATAAGCATTATGGATTGGCACAGTCTGCAAACTACACATGGGCATAAATTAGTAAGAAGCAAAATCTTCCATCTGTAAACATTTCCGTTTCCACTGGAAAGGAGGCATGCTTTTGTTTAGAGTGCCAGGCATCAGCTAACAAGTGACGAATATGTATTGACACTGAGATCTCCCAAGCCCCTCAGTAGTCGGCATGAACGTATTGAGGCCTGTGTTTTTTGACGAAAAAATTGGCTAGGGCCTGGGCAACATGTGCAGGTCCTGAATGAAAAAAAATAGCAGCAACAGAAATTTAACGGAATTTTCACAGCTAGGTCACAGTAAACTCTCAAGCCCTTCATCAGAAGGCACTGTGGGTCCTCATTTGTGCCTTTGTTTTTATTAAATTGTATGTGACCTTAAGATTCTTCTGTCAAAATTCTACTAGCATGTGAAGGCACCAAAAGTTAAAAATGTGGAGATTTTTTAAATGTAAAATTAAGCCAAGTTGAACAATTTCATTCAGTAGCAGATGTATTTGTTATTATACAAGAAGAAGGTTAACAGGGAGCTAAGATTGATGTTACTGATAAGAAACAGAAACAAGGTTTTAAAATTAAATGAGTTATTTATTTAATAAGAACCAATTGACAGATTCTCAATAAAGACTATAAGATGTCTTAAAACATTAGGCTGTATGGAGGTAACATTTGTAACTTTATATATGATGAAAAAATTCAAGGAATTTTATTGTTCATTGGCAGAGTTCTAGAATTATAATTCCATCATTCTGTTTTGGGGACCTTTGCCTTGATGTAAATTCATGATAGGGCTTGAAATAGTACACCTCAGCATTTTGTTTATAAAATTGTGGAATAGGTAAGGTTTGTATCGTAACTGAACCAAGGTTCAGCTGTTTTCAGCCCTAAAGCTACACGTGAGAGAGGAAGATTGGTGGGAGGAAAAGCAGTTTGTTTTTTTTTTTTTGAATGAAATATTTTTAATGTAATATAGCAACAATATTGTCATTTCAACACAATCAATATAAAAAATTACTAATGAGGTATTTTACATACTTTCACACCAAGTCTGGGAAACCTGGTAGGTTTTTTTTTTCTTTTTTTTTAATAGATATACATTTTTTATTGCACTTTAGGTTCTGGGGTACATGTGCAGAACATGCAGGATTGTTGCATAGGTGAGTACATGGCAATGTGGTTTGCTGCCTCCAACCCCGTCACCTATAACTGGCATTTCTCCCCATGTTATCCCTCCCCAACTCCCTACCGCCCACTGTCCTTCCCCTTGTCCCCCTCAACAGATCCCAGTGTGTGATGCTCCCCTCCCTGTGTCCATGTGTTCTCATTGTTCAACACCTGCCTACGAGTGAGAACATGCAGTGTTTGATTTTCTGTTATTGTGTTAGTTTCCTGAGAATGATGGTTTCCAGATTCATCCATGTCCCTAGAAAGGACACAAACTCATCGTTTTTTATGGCTGCATAGTATTCCATGGCATATATGTGCCACATTTTCCTTGTCCAGTCTATCATCGATGGGCATTTGGGTTGGTTCCAGGTCTTTGCTAGTGTAAACAGTGCCACAATGAATATACATGTGCATGTGTCTTTATAATAGAATTTATAATCCTTTGGATATATACTCAGTAATGGGATTACCGGGTCAAATGGAATTTCTATTTCTAGGTCCTTGAGGAATTGCCGCACCTTCTTCCACGATAGTTCAACTAATTCACACTCCCATCAACAGTGTAAAAGTGTTCCTGTTTCTCCAAATCCTCTCCAGCATCTGTTGTCTCCAGATTTTTTTAATGATCGCCATTCTAACTGGCATGAGATGGTATCTCAATGTGTTTTTGATTTGCATTTCTCTAATGACCAGTGATGATGAGCGTTTCTTCATATGTTTGTTGGCCTCATATATGTCTTGTTTTGAAAAGTGTCTGTTATGTCCTTCACCCACTTTTGAATTGGTTTGTTTGTTTGTTTGTTTCCTTGTAAATCTGTTTTAGTTCTTTGTAGATTCTGGATATTAGCCCTTTGTCAGATGAGTAGATTGTAAAAATTTTTTCCCATTCTGTTGGTTGCCAGTTCACTCTAATGATAGTTTCTTTTACTGTGCAGAAGCTCTGGAGTTTAATTAGATCCCATTTGTCTATTTTGGCTTTTGTTGCCAATGCTTTTGGTGTTTTAGTCATGAAGTCCGTGCCTATACCTATGTCCTGAATGGT